>JALPQD010000096.1:0-22500 GCA_023101885.1 Typhlomys cinereus
TTTCCATGAATTTATTTCCATTTATAGTATTTAGGATCTATTCAATGAACTCTCACTTATCCTTCATTTAATAACTTATTAGGTCAGCTTTAAACATGTGCATTAGCAGGACTTGGGGTATTTTCTATATGCTGCGTGGCACAATACAATCTCGCCCCTGCATTATTCTCTAGTCATTTGCTGTTGGCACTGATAACTCCAGGTTCGGGTCGCTCCTGTGGTCTGTCTGCAAGACTGAGCTCTTCTTAGCATACCCTGACTCAGAGCTTCACCTGTGCTTTCTCTGCTTTAATCTTATAGCCAATTACTTTCCAAACACCTTTTTATTGGTGAAGGGCATTTGTAAATATGATGTGAGTAGTGTTCATCATTACTGAACATCGTAGCTTCTAGCACTTGCTGTGGAATTGGGGCATCTACACATTTGCACACACACATATAGACACACACACATATACATATATACACTTTGTTTCTATTTCCTAGCTACTACCTATCTGTATATCTGTCTGTCATCTATCTATCTACTCTATCTATCTATCTATCTATCTATCTATCTATCTATCTATCTATCTATCTATCTATCTATCTATCTATCTATCATCTATCTATCTATCTATCTACTCTATCTGTCTAATCTATCTTCCATATATGCATTCATCATCTATCTTTTTATCTACATAATATCTATCAGGATAGATAGATCTATCTCTTATTCATCTATACATCTATTCATCACCTGTTATCTATCTATTAAAACCATAAGTCTATACTGATGTCAAATCTCAACACAACACTATGGAATCCACTTTACTTACTGCCTTTCTTGTCCGTAGCACCTTTTTTAACATCAGGAAAGAACTGTTTTAATTGTGCATGCTCCTGAGAAAGGTTTGGGGTGGGTTCCATTACATCTTTGCAATATTTGATTCACTGGTAACCAAATGCAGAAGTGCTCCTTGTTGGTAAGGTTTGGATTTGTCCTTGTAAATTCATATGTTTGAAACATGATCCCACTGCAGCACGGCTGGGAGCTGGAGTGAAGGGGAGGTGACCGGTTTCACCTTCATGCATGAATGGCTTCATGTCATTTCAAGAGGGAATTTGTCCTCTCAGGAGTGGGCATCGTTGAAAGTCATGTCAGCAACTCTTGTTCATTCTTGCTTTGGACATGGACTGCGTTCTACCGATGCGAGCCCTGTAGAGGCCCTTCTTGGACTTCCGAGGCACAGGGCCATAAGAAGTGAATTCCCATCATCGTGTGACGGCAGCACAAGACAGCCAGACGGACTGAGACACTGATGAGGTGCAGCACCGGGAGTGTGCTGCCTGCGCTGCCTGCGCGTGCCGAGCCCAGCTCACGGACCACGGCTTCCACGGGATCTCTCTTGGCCTTCAGCAAATTCTTGTCTCTTGGTCCAACTGGACATCCAGCGGTTTGATTTTGAGGTATGTGTGAGTGGGGGAGCAGCTGTGACCAGGCACATGCTCCCTACGGCTTGAACATGCAGGCTCAGAATAAGATGGGGGAGAGTCAGCGCCCCCAGCTCCTGTGACGCCTGCCTCAGCTGTTAGCTCAGCCCTTTGCTAGTTACCATTCGAAGCCAGTACCAGGTAGATTCAGAAACAGGTTCAGCTTGGAAGCTCTAACTTCTCCGAGCCCTTTCCCAGTGGGGTCTGCACGGATCAGCCCAAGCTGCCAGGACTGAAAACCTCAGAGTAGGGCTCTACCACAGACACTTTCTCAGAGGTGGGAAGCCTAGGCATTCAAAGAGTCATCAGGGTTGTTCCGAAGCCCCAGACTCCTTTAGACCTGTCTTCTCACTCGGTCCTTACGTAGCTTCTTATTTGTGTGCTAATCCCTGACATCTCTGTGGTCCAAACTTCATCTTACAACAACACATCAGGAACTGGGGAGATGGTCCAGTGGCTAAAAATAAAAGGACCAGAGTTGAAATCTCGAGATTCCCCTTAAAAATGTTAAGCTGATATAGCTACAGTCGGGAATTCCAGTCCTGAAGGCTGAGCCTGAGCCTGCAAAACCCCAGAGCATAGCAATGAGGAGGTAGAACAATCCAGGGTGATTCCCAGTGTTACCCTTGGGCCTCCACAGACACACAGACGCAGACACAGACACAGACATAGACATAGACACACACACACACACACACACACACACACGCACATGCACACACACACGCACATGCACACACATATGTTCACACACACGCACATGCACACACATACGCTCACACACACACAGTTGGATTGGATTGGGGTGATGCATAGGGCCTCATTTTGACCTCATCTCCTCTTGGAAGGACAAATACAGCCATGCTGAGGCTGGAATATCAATGTACAATTTAGGATGGGGCGGGTCGCACAATTCAATGTGTAGCCGTGTCCAGTGGGCGCCTTCTTTCAGGCTCTCACGGGTTTACAGCAGGTGCTCACTGCTGCTAGGTTCAGCCTGTCTCTAGCACAAAGGCCTTCCACCTGGACTAGGAAGAGGTGCAGCAGAACATACACAGACCCAGAAGGAAAGGAGCCCTGGGTCTTTCCCCAGTAAGAATTTTTTTTGCTCCATAGCGGACCTGAAATGTCTCAGGATCATTCTGCTCATGCTTATAAATTCACAGGAAACAGGTGCCATGACCATAAAGCTTCTAAACGACATCACTGGTGCTAAACACAGATGAAATTCTGCAGCAGAAAGCACAGCTATCTGAACTGAGCACATCCCAAAGCTTTCTGGTTTTCTAAAGAGAGAAAAAGACACATGTTCTTTTTCCCCTCTCTACTACGTCCTCTACTACATTCTGAAGTGACTTACATGTGGTTTTTTTTTTTTTCAAATGTATGAATTATTGAGCTGGCCTGACAGCCTCTTGCTTTTTGTCAGCCTGGGTCCACTTAATATGAGCTGACATGTAGAAAGAAAGTGCTGCTTGTTTACGCTGCCTGTGTAGCTGCTGAGTTTTTTGGTGGATCTTGAAAGGGCTTTTCTTGATGTAAGTTAAGCTCATGTGCTATGTAAGTCAGCGCTCTCTGTGGACAGGGTGCAGTGGGGAGGAATTCAACCCAGGGCTGCAGGCTGCCGCCTCCCTCCAGATGTCTGTGAGAAGGTTCCCGGGAATGCCAAAGAACACTTGTCCCCCACTTCAGAATTCCGTTTCTTATTCATTGATGGAAAGTTGGATTAAGAAGAACCACATTTCTTAGTGATTTTGATTTAGAATTTGAAAACTGAGAAAAGTCAAAACACAAAAGCAAAGGAAAGGCTGGTGAGATGGCTCAGTAGTAAAAGTGTGCCCTGCGCAAGCCCGACAAGCTGAGTTCAATACCCGAGCGCACTTGGTGGCAGGAGGGAACCAACTCCAACAAGTCGTCCTCTCACATCCACAACACGTTGTGCATGAGCACGCGGACGCGCACCCACGCACGGGCGAAAGAAGATCCTAAATTATGAACAAATAAATTATCAAAATCAAGTCTCTCATCCGAAGCAGAGACGTTCTGGCATCGTGGATCCTGCACAGCGTTGGGGTTTGAGTCAAGCCGTGACCTCAACGAGGAGTTGGAGCAGACATGGCCCTTGTTAGGTCAGCCTTCTGCTCTGCAGAGGTAACTAACGTCATAGCGCCTGCCTTATGGGGACCTCATGGGGAGCGCAACACAGACAAGGGTAGTGCAGCCAAAGATTCCATGGTCTGCTCAGCCCTTGTGGTGGTCCTTGGTGGTTAGTCAGAGGGACCCTCTTCTTGTGCACCTGTGACTCTCCAGCCTGGCTGCACAGCCCTCCAGCCTTGACGCTCTGGGGTAGGAAAAGCTGCTTCCCGGTGTCTGAGCGAAGGAGGGAGGAATGATGGTGAGGGAAGGCTACCATGGTGCTGGCCAAGAGATCAGAAGGGACTGCCAACAACCTTCAGTGGAGAAAATCATTAAGAGAAGACACAGCACGAAGAAATGAATCCATTTAGCAAGTAATTCCGTAGTCACATTATCATCCAGCAAGAGTTCAAGGAAGCGTGTGTGCGCACGTGCGTGTGTGTATGTGTGTGTGTGTGTGTGTGTGTGTGTGTGTGTGTGTGATGGTCATCCCATAAGACTATATTCCCAGTGGCTTGGTAGTTATCATAGTGCAAATACCATCTGTTAAGTTCTTGCAAAAACTTCACCACTGCTATTGTATTACTATCATGGGTGAAAATTCTTAGTGACTTTTTCAAGGGACTCCACATTTTCATAGTTCACTATGTGCTGTACCCTGTGAATTATTCAGTGGGTCATGCACATTCCTAGGTGGTATATGTGTGTGCATGTATGTGCGTGCGTGTGTGGGTTCAACTAACTAGAGGCAGGAGCAAAGGACAAAGGAAGTCTAGCCTGGTAGTCTTCCCCACTGTAACACGATGCGCTGTGGCCCTTGTGGGTTTTTCATGTCAGAGATTTATTAGACGTGTTACTAAGAAACACCGTGGTTTTAATAACATAAAGCTTGAATTCTGCTGGGAAAAGGGCCTAAGCCAACTGCTCAACAGCTCTTAAGCCCTCTTGGTAGATGGAATTAGTCCCTGAAGAAGTTTGAAGTATGTAAGGAGATTTAGAGACTCCTCTAAGCATTCATACTTCCCTACTCCCAGTGTTTCAACAACAGTGAGACTTAAAAATAAAATACAGCTGCATACGTTCGCATTAGCTGAAAAAGCACTAGTGCAAAAGCTTAGAAAAGCCTCTGAGCTCCTTCTTTTCAGATTTTAGACTTTGAAGAGTTCATTCAAGGTCAGCATGACAACATCACACAGCAAGCTTCTCTTCCCTCATGGGCAGCCAATGGCAACAAGGGCTCACCAGGGTAAAGTAGGTATACAAAGGCTGACATCCAATAAAGCAGAATTTTAGCCATTATGCAGATCTTGAATGCATTTATCTACATCTGGAAGAACCCTATCTCTCTTGCTGCAAGAAACCACTGTATTTTCTCCACTGGACACCTCTTCCTGATATTAGGCATGCTCATAGAATCACAGTTGGGTGGTTTCTTAGCTTAATCCTCCCATTACTAAAATGAATACATGACCCAAATAATTAAGGAGATAAAGGGTTTTTATTGACTTACACTTCCAGGCTATAGTTGATTAGGGCAGGAGAGTTACCTGTGGGGCCAAGAAAGTTTTTCTCGCCACATCTGCAGAAAGAGCTGGGGAGGGGCGCATAGTTTGTAGCTTGCCATTCTACTGAAATTGCCAGTTTCCTTTCTCTCCATTTTATCCACCTTTCCATTCCCCCTGGGCAGGGTGTTCCCATATTGATTAGATAATTTCCTATAAACTTGCTTACAAGCTTGCCTTAACTAAATAATTCCTTCATAGGTTTGACTAAAGGCTTAGTTTTCCTTTCTTTTTCTTTTAAAAAAACATTAGTATGTGTGGTGTGTGTGTGTGTGTGTGTGTGTGTGTGTGTGTGTGTATGTGTGACTGTGGAGGACCAAGGCTGACTTTGGCAATCATCCTAGATGCTTCTATCTTCTTTATGTTTTGCTCGGGATTTTCTAGGCTCCGCCTACCAGGATCAAAAGTTCAGGCTGCTCCCATTTCTGCCTGGTGTTTTTACCATGGGACCTGGGATCCAAACTCAGTATCTTCTGCTTTCAAGATGGAGTCTTAACCTGGAGAGACCAAGGATCAGTTTTCAACTATCAAATTGACGCATAAAATTAGCCGCCACCATCGGGAAGTGACTAATAAACATGTTCAGCAGCTGCCCTCCTAAGGTAGCCTTCTGAGCGTGTCAACACTTAACCCCAGGCCTGCATTTTTCCAATTCGAACAGCTTGTTAAGCTGAGCTAATGCACATAGCATCATGTTGTCTGTTTGGAAAGTAAATGGCAAACCATGACACATGCTTTAAGTAGACGCTGCCCATTACTAGCAGACACTGTCACTTCCTGCTGCCACACGTGTCTGCTTAGATCCAACGTCCCTTTGCCCTTGAACTCTGATATGAAGGATGGAGATGTGGACATGGGGATCCACTGAGGGAATGTAGACTTGACTTAAAGTACACATTGATAAGACACAATCAAAATGGGCATATACAAAAGGCCATTGGGTGAGCATTACTGAGATGGGTTTACCTAGATGTGGGGGATTGGCTGGGACAGAATGAACTTAGCTATAAACAGTATAGGGGAATAAAATTCTTCTGTAAAAACTCTTGTAGTTCTCACATTCCATAGTATTGTATTATACATGGTCATAGACCTAATGTACGATTTGTTGTGAGACTATGACTAAAATCCCAGTTGAGATATACTGGGTACATCTTAAATTTGCAACTCTTGCAAACACTTTCTATGCTTATGAACGACTTACATTGTTG
Source organism: Typhlomys cinereus (assembly GCA_023101885.1). Classification (NCBI taxonomy): domain Eukaryota; kingdom Metazoa; phylum Chordata; class Mammalia; order Rodentia; family Platacanthomyidae; genus Typhlomys; species Typhlomys cinereus. The sequence continues at coordinate 6,383 of JALPQD010000096.1, forward strand.
GCACCATAAATTATCCCACAGAAACCCTGCTATGTTGTGTAATTCCTCTCTGTATATATATATTATATTCTGCCAAGTTAAGGTAAGATTTAAGGTAAAATTTTTCAATCTTCCTTTCTAATAATGATTACATAGTTTCTCTGCAGAGCACTAGGTGGCGATGTTGTATTTTTAAAAATCATTAAATTTTTAGATGATAAATGATGGTTGAGATATTACATAAAAATAAAAACTAAGCCAGATGTGGGGATGCATGCCTGTAATCTTAGTTTCGAGGAGGCTGAGGTAGAAGTATTGCAGGTTTAAGGCTAAACAACCAATTCCAAGACAGTCTGGATACATAGTAACTCCCCCACACATATATACATGCATAGGTACATTCATACATACATACATACATTGTATTTGGAATTATTTTGTCCATTTTGGAATTTTATTTCCTAGGCTTCCTCATTGCATAAATAAATATGTCACAAAACTTACAGTTTTTAAGGTCAGAGGGAAATAGATTTTATTATCATTCTTTGATTATCTAAGTAAAATAATAAATAAGATAAACTTAAAATAAAAATCTGTCCTACGGCATAAAAGCAAATTAAGGGCTGGAGAGATGGCTCAGGGGTTAAGACTCCATCACCCAAGCCTGCACTTCCGGGCCTGGTGCGTTGAGTCTGGAAAATGCCAGAGGCAAGTAAAAAGGAGGTAGAAGCATCCAGGATGAGTCCCAAAATCACCTTTGGTCCTCCACAGGGATACACGGTGCCCTCAGATACACACACACACACACACACACACACACACACAACACACACACTCTAACTAAAGTTAAAAACAAACAAAAAGAACTTTAAAAGTAAACTGAATTTCTTCTCTAAATGTAGCAGATTTCATCCTCAAAATATTTAGAGAATTAGCAGGATCTGTTTTGTTTTTTAGAGAAGAGATGGTTGTGCCAGCTCTTATAACCAAATTTGTGGATGAAAAGTGATTCAGAAAATGAAATTTCCAGGCATATTTCTTTTTACTATTTCTGAAGCTATGACTATGACATTTATTGACATGGAACTTACACGTTACTAGGTATTGATTGGTGATTGGTCTAGAGGCGATTTAAAGCGTGGGAGTTTGTACACAGGTTGTGCACATGTTCAAGCCAGTTTGTGGAAAGCACTCGAGCATCTGCAGATTTTGGTATTTGAGGGGTTTCTAGAACAATCTTCCACAGATATAGAGGGATGAATAGGCATGTGTTTGCAAAACTAGCAAAAAAAATCTCTTTAAAAAGCAAAAGTGATTTAGGTTCATTTCAATAGTATACATCTGGGGAGTTAACTTAGATGTCAATCTAAGAGATAACATTGTACAAACAAGGGGAACTACCTAGAACACTGCTTTCTAGAATGGAGGTGATGTGTGGATAAGAAGCATACAAAGCAAGGATTTAGAGTGTGCTTGAATGTCTTCTCCTGTATAATGGTGATAAGCTCAGCTCATGTCTTCCATGAATATTTGGCTATAAGAACCATTGATTTAGGAGACAAGGTTATTCAATTATCTGAGATTAGTTTACTCTGAGGACTGTGATGTTGAAAGCAGGTCAGTGGGGTTAGGAAGGATGAATAATATGGAAGCAGGTTCATTTGCCTGTATGTCACTGATGTCTCAACATGCACTGGTAGACAGACCCCTCTGGAGTCTCAGGGAGTTTAACACTGGGCCTGGTCCATGCCTTCTGAACTCTGGTTCACGCAGCTTTTCCAAAGCTTTGACATTCTCCTTGGTAACATAGGGCTACTTTAGAATTGTACCTCCTTTCTCAGTAATATGGTGAGAAGCAGCACAAGAGGACGTATAACAAGTGCAAGGAGAAATACTGCCAGCCCTTTGTTCTGAAGATTCACCAAAATGACCTTACCACAAAACCCTCAAACAGTCATAAGTATTTACACTGGTTCAATGCATGCATGTGTCTTCCCCTATCATAGTTATATATATTAGCAAATCCATAAACTGTTCTGTATCCAAAACCACAGATCTCTTTCTCATAAGCACAAAGCAAAGCAACCAAAGTCTCCTTTTATTAAGCAAGGCTTCTACCAGTGACTTCCAGGCTATGATTAATACTTTTAGAGCTGCCTACACTTTGATATGCAAACTTCTTAGGAGATGAATATGGAATTATATGTATATGCATGTATATACAAGTATATATGCATATATTATATATATGCATATGTGCATACATATATATGCATATGTGTTTGTATATACCATTCTCTGCTTGGTGCCATTAGACGGGCTATGTGGAAGAATTTATCCATTCCATTCTCTGAGAAGTCTTAGTTGCAGTATTTCCTTTTCTCTCAAGTTGCCCATCTTCACTCAGGAAAGCTATGCTTTGGGTAGTTTTCCTTTTTACAAAGAGCATCTCTCAGGAAGATCAATATCTCTATTCTCAAGGTTCAAAATAATGAAATGATTTTAAATAACAAAACCTCACAGCAGCATGGCAAAAGGCAGGCTTGCGCAATCATGCCCGGCTGTTAGCCAGGAGGGTGAGAGCCTTTCTTCTGGAAGCAGTTGGGATAACTTCACTGAGATGGGATAAATCACATGATCGCACTGAGGAAGATAAAGGCTAGTGAGCTCTTGGCAACCCTTCTAGATGAAGGATTTAGGACCGCCTGGCAGGTACTGCGGAGGAGGATCCATCAACGTTGTTGGGCAGAACACTGGCTCTCCGATGGGGCCAACTCCGTCCACTGTCTCCTTCACTACCTTATCCAGGAGTCCTTAGATAATGACGGTCACAACCAGAAAGAGAAATGCAATAGGCACCTAGTTGGGTCGAGGCCAGAGATATGCTAAATTTCCCACAATGCACAGGGTGATCCAGCCACCAAGAACTCTGCAGTTCAAAATGTCAATGGAATTAGGAATGAGAAACTGTGCCTTACAAGCTCCTGTATCATGGGTTTAGAACCCCCGCTGTGTAGGTTAACACAGTAGGATGATAATGAGGTATCTGGGCTTTGGATAAGCACTCAGTACTCAATAATGAAAGAATGTGGTTTCTACCCTTTGTTCTTTTATCATTGTGTCTAGGAAATTGAAAGGATGAGTGCTATTTTAGAAGACTTCTATTATCTTTTTAAGAAAATTACACACACTAAGCATTATGTACTGCTAATGTTATATGATTACTTGAACACAATGTGAGCTGTCATTCCAAATGAGCTTGTTAGAAATAATCAGGACTTTATTGGCACATAAAGCAAGAAAAGTGCCTTTTAGGACCAATATTCAACTGCAGATACAGATGGTTCTGGCCTTCTCATGTTCAACTTGGTATTTATCTACTTTATGATGTCATGAAATCATACAAATACAACATTCTGTTTTTCATTTTTAGCATCACATTCAGTTAATTTTGTGAGATATTTGACAGTTTTGTGCTTGTTACAATTCGAATGTCTTGAATGACCCCAAAGGACTTGATCCCTAGCCTCGGCTGCTACTGCAAGGTAGTAGAACCTTAAAAGGGTGGGACTTAGTAGAAGGAAGTTAAGTCATTAACTTCCCATGTGTGAATTTCCATGAAGGAAATATTGGGATTCAGGCTCCTTTATCTCTCTGTTAGAGGCACAGGAATTTCCCTTGGAACTCTGACTTTTAGTTCTTACCTTTCAAAAGAATTGCATTCCTATGGGTGGGAACCTTCTCTGAGGATCTTGCCCTCATGATGCAGCCTCTTCTATTCCAAACGAAGAGCAGGTTTTAGTTCACTAATAGGCCTAGTCTCTTTAACAGTAGCCACCATTTTGCTCTCTGCCGTCTCCTGGCTCCATTTTTCAGGTTTGCCATCACATTTTTTCTCCTCTTTTTCTATCTGATGCCTTGCTCTTCTTCCTCATAAATTTGAACAAGAGTGCTAAAAAGTAACTATTACACTGTCAAGACAGCCTTGCCTTGAAACTTCTTTCACCAAACATTTGAATTTAACTTAGGCAAACTTTCAGGACAAGGGCAAAACTTGACCGAATCTCCGCAACACTTCATTTGCCCTTTGTCCAGTTACAAACACAGTATCTGTTTCTCTCTGGACCATCTCAAGCTGGACTTCCACTGTCCGTGTTTCTAATGGCATTATTTTCTTCCAAGCTGTCATAAGAATGGCCCTTTTGGCACAGTCTACAAGATGCACAGGCCTTCCTAGTGCAAAGTTCCAAAGTTCTCCATATTTCTTCAAACAGTTCCAAAGGCTTATAAGCAACGTTGCAGCATTGGCCGTACTGCTGGATACCAACTTCTCTCAGCTTCACAATAGCAACTTTACCTTTTGGTACTGGACTCTCAGTCTCACTCAACAGCACCTCACTTCTCTGGTACTAATTTCTCTTAACTTCCAACACTTCATACTCTGGTACCAGATGCTCTTAATGTCACAGCAATACCACACTTCTCAGCATGAATTTCTGTACTGGTTATTATTCTCAAATGCTGTGAGAAACCACGGAAACTCAAAATAACTTAAGGGAGAAAGAGAGATTTAATCAATTTATAGCTCCAGAAGGGAGATAGAAAAAGCACGGCTGACTTGCAGAAGCTGGAGGCAGCCTAAGTCACTGCAGACATGGAGGCTAAGGGTTGCTGCCGGAAGCTTAAAAACAAACACATTAATTCGAGCAGGGTGGCTTTAAGCAGCTTCAAGACTCAACCCCGCACTCTCATAGCTGCCTTCCTCCAACAAGGCTCCACCGCCTAAAAGTGCTATGAACCTCCCAAACAACTAAAGATTCAAACACATGAGAGCAGGCTTCCACTACCCGTGTGCTTATCCTGATAAATACCAGAGTGGGATCAGCAGGAATCGAATCAGGCTGGGTCAAGGGGGGAATCTTGGAAAAGCCAAAACCAAGTAAAGTCAATAGAAAAATAAATAAATAAATAAAGTATCATGAAACAGGGGGTGAGTTCTATGTACTGTGCGGAGTGATGATGTCAGTAGTGGCAGACAGACTTCAGGTGCAAGATCAACAGTAGGTGGGCCGCCACCAACCAACAATACGGCCCTGCAAATCCTTAGACATGTTAATACTCCCTAATGACCACATTCATTGTGGAGAAAGAACAGGCTGCTGATATGTCACGAACATGGTGATACAATTATAATGATATAGCTTTGTGCCTATCCTTCAGATGAGCCAATTAATGTCTAGATGGCTTCCAAAGAACAAGAAGAAATACATAAAAACCACCTCTGCCTTTGATCCCAATTGGGACAGGATGAGACCCATCCCTGCCCCTTGCAGGAAGGTCAACAGGAGTCAGCCTGCAACTAAGCTGGCACAGGAAGCACGCAGCAACTGAGACCTCGAGGAACGCACTTGGCATCCGTCTTCAAGAAATGGAGATCTTGAGCTTGAGCGTTCCCTGTCCATGAGTCTGTGAGGGACAACTCGCGTTTAAACCATGACAATTCTACCACTGTCTTCGCACCATCCAGTTTATGAAACCTTTTCTTTTTGGGAAGATAGAGTTTTTACTTATTTGTTTTACTTATTTGTGTGTTTATTTTTTATTTTGCATATATATTTGCATGAGGGCAGGTGTGCACGTGTATGTACGGACATGTGCGCAAGTGGGTGTCTGAGTGTATGTGCCTGTGTAAGTCTAGGGGTGAAATGAGGAATCACTCTGGATTTCTCTACCTCCTTACTGCTTTGCTCTCGGTTTCCCAAACACCATCTTGCAGGACCAGAATTACAGGCTACAGCCATTTCCACCTGGCATTTTTCTGTGGGATCTGGAGAGCTGAACTCAGGCCCTTTTGTTTGTGAGGCAAAGGCGTTAAAAACTCCTGAACCATTTTTCCAGCCCAAAATGCAGTTCTTTCTATGCCTCCCATTTAGTTTCTATTATTTTTTATGCAGATTCTCTCATGTTGATCATTGATCACCATACCCCTTATTTCTTACCAAGATTCACATTTGAAAGTTATAAACAGAATACCAGCGGTTCCTTGTTCTTTGCCATTGACTGATGGAGCTGACACTCAGAACCTAAGGGTAAGACAGAAAAAGCTTAAAATTATTCGTCAGTAGCTTGCTTTTTTGACTCTCACAGCAAGTTCTAGATGCTTTTCTGACCCTCACAGCACAATCCAGAAGGTAGAAGCATGTATCATGTTCTCTGTGGTTAGTTTTTGATAGTTTCCAGTATAATACAGGCACTGAGCTAATACCTGTGGGATAAATCAATAAATAGACCTCTTTGTTTTCATGGACACTGTTTTCATTTACTTGGAACAGAATCATCATTGCAGCGGTCTAATAACAAGAAGCAGAGAAGCCCAAAAGGAGCAACTGTGCAGGGAACCAAGGAACAGTTGTGATGCCCCACTCTGCCCTTGTCGCATGGCTTTTGAGCTCCTGGTTATATGATGGTTGTAAGACATCCAAGTCCATGGTGAGTCTTTATGATGATTGGGATGAGTCTGTAACTTTTTATTGTAAAAATTATAGCTTTTCCCAGAAGCTTCTCTAATCTCTCATTAAGCAAACTGCAGTGTCCCTCTCTAGGGGAGCTGGAGATAGGTTTATTTTAATCTGAGCTTTCTTGGCATCTGTGGCAGTTGCAAAGATTTCTTAGATTAGATTGTATGTCCTGTTTTTTTCAGTCAACATAAAGCAATTTGCTATTTTCAAAAATCAGGAATTTTGCAAATGCAATTCTTTTTTTTTAAACAAAGTTTTTTTTTTTTTTTTTATTCAATTGTGTGTGTGTGCGCGTGTGTATGTATGTGTAGAACCATGGGTGAATTCGGGAACCACGATGGACCGCCTCTACCTCTTCCTCGTTTACTCTGCCCCGGGATTCACAGGCTCCGCCCTACCAGGACCAGAAGCGCAGGCCGCCCCCGCTTCTGCCTGGCGTCTATACGTGGGATCTAGGATCTGAACTCAGGACCTTCCGCCTGCAAGGCGGAGGCTTAACCCCTGAGCCACCTCTCCAGCCCCAAAACGCAATTCTTAATATTTTATCTTTAAGTATCTTTTTGGAAAAGAGCTAAGGTGTCTTTCTTGAAGGAAGGAGGGCTGGTGTGGGGGTTCGAATGGGGATTGTCCACACAGGCTTTTGGGTCTGAACACTTGACCCCAGCTGGTGGCACTGTTTGGGAAGAATATGGCGTCTTTAGGAGCTGGAACCTTGCTGGAGGAAGAATGTCACTGGTAGTCAGGCTTTGAGGTTTTATAGCCCAGCCCTGCCTCTTCTTTCTAGGTAACTCTGCCTCCTCATGGCTTCTGTGACATGAACCTACCTCCTGCTTCAGCCACCATGCCTTCTGCTATGTGTTTCTCACCATAAAGGACTCAAGTTCCCTTTGAAACCGTTAGCTCCCTGGGTCAGAGTGTTGCTTCGCGACAGCAAAAGATTAAATTGCAATACCTGCGACTATTCTGATGATTGTTTTCAAAAATTTTCATGATCTCTTCAGGAGTGCATTTGATTCTTAAGGTCAGACAGGTCTGCAAGAAAGATGCATTTGTTTTATATTGGACACGTGATCTCATTCGTGCATTTGCAATGAACACTTAATGCGCTCCCTGGGTCCCAGATGCTCTAGAAATGTGTGAGTGAACAACTGCTACAATGCCCCCTGCTGGAAATTCTGGGCCAGGCAGATGACAAGGGGCCAGTGCTCTAGAAACATTCCAGAGACGAGAGACAGAGAGTAAGCAAGTATGCAGACTGATTAATAACCTTTGTCAGACAGAAATCACTCCTTGAAGGAAGCAGAACAAAACAGCAAAACAGCAAGATGACAGATAAGAAGTACTGGCATGTAGAGAGTGGTGGTCAGAGCCGTCCTTGAGATAGAGTGGAGAGGAAGAAGGCAGCCATAGGTGAGGAAGATCAAGGTTCTAGGCAGAGGAGATGGCAGCACAAAGCTCTGGCTCAGTAGTGTCTGTGCATTTTGTCCACACAAAACAGCTACCGTGGCTCAGTGGTGAGGGAGAGGCACATGAAGAATCACCAGGGAGGATGGCTTAATAATCCAAGATGGGTTCAGGAATTCAGGTACTAGTCTCAATCAAATTGGAGTCCATTTGATAAGAGGTGAGGATGTCCTCCGATGGTAACAGCAAGAGTGTTGTGAGAGTTACTGTGGAATAATTTCCAGACACCACTTAGGGTAGAAGAGAGAAGCTTTATTCACTGGTGGTCTGGAGCTGAGATCACTTTCCAAAGATTCCAGCCTGGAGTTCAGCTTGCCCTTTTATTTTATACGTAAGCAAGGCAGAGGTGGAGCAAGTGAAGCAGAACTTTCCAGAAGCAGAAGTAAAGGTTGCTAAGTGTGTACAGTGCAGGCTGACTGCACAGGACTCAAGACCTTGACTCTTACCAGAGCCGGTGCAGGCCACAGGGCTGGGGCGGTGTCTTTGAAATGTCTTCACTTGACTCCTTTGGAATTGCAGTAATTTTCCATCTTAACTTATTCTTAGCAGTAACTTGACAATTTACGTTTTTCTACCTCACGTGCCAAAGATGCAGGGTGTGACTGGTGAGATGCACTGACTCCAATTAAAGGTGGCTGCTGGTCATAGTGATGGAACATCTTGCTTTGGATCTCTCTGCGATGTTGAGTCAACAGGACCCCCTGGAGAGAGCACAGAGAGAGGACAAAGAGAAACTCCTAAGTCATGGGGTGCGTACTCTTCCTGCCTCAGTCTTAGGTTGCTGCAGCAAGTTCTCACCTCCTGAGTGTGAAAACCACACAGACTCACTTCCTTGCAGTGAGTCTCTGTGGAGACTGCTGGTCCCAGATCAAGGTCTCCTCAGTGCTGGTTTACCCCGAGGCCTGAGGCTTCTTTTCTAGTCTCAGAGTACCTGTGTGGTCACCTCCCACTATCCTTCCCTGTGCACCTCCATGATAACCCTGTGCGTGTGTAGACACCTTACAAGGAAACCTGACTGATTGGAATGGTTCCTGCCCTAGACCTCCTTGTTCCCAAATACAACCTCCTCTGAGGTTCTTAGAGTCAGAACTTCAACATCAGAATTTGAGGGGGACACAATTCGGTCCCTAACAATTTCAAAAGGAGAGATACACATGCAAACTCCACAGAAGAGGAAATTATGAAGAAACCAGGAAGTGTTTGAAAATCCAGTGATATCAAAATAAAGGTGGCAGTATGCACAGCAAAATCTGGGAGCTGAAGATAGTTCTGTTGGCCAAAGTAATGGTCCTATATCAATAGCCTCAGGAAGGATGTTTGCAAAGGAAGAGGTAGGAGGGGGAAGAGTGAGAAACAGTCATATGTGGTAACATTTACTCAGGTCTAGACTCTCTTTCGGAACACATGGTGCTTCTTGATGAGAGAGAAGTAACTGGGGCATTGGTAAATTGTGAGTTCACCATTGTTATTGTGGGTTAAATGGGTTCTAAGTTCAGGGACAGAAGATAAGTAAGAATGACCCTTTGGTGTGCTCCATCTAGTAACTGCTTCCTCAGGACTTTGAAATCACGGAAACTCATTTTCTATGGTAAATAAACTTGCTTTTTCCCCCAAGTCTATATATTATTGGTACATTATTAATTACTCAAACAATGCCAGGAATGCCTACAGAAGAGAGTAAAACCATGTGATAGTCTGCCTCTGATGATAACCTCAGTCAAGTGTTTTTGATAAGCTCTACTTCATGTCCTATGTTATACAAATCGTCTATAACTCATATCATGCAATCTATTTTGTTTGCAATAAGGGTTATGTGAGTGATGTAGGTATGAGTGATGTGTGTGTGTGTGTGCATGGTACACACATTCATGAATGTGTGTGTGTGCATGCATGTGTACTGTATGAAGGTGCATGCTCGTGTACATGTATGTGTATGCACACCTACCATTGTTCTGCCTCCTTACCCACCCATGCCATCTTCCTGGTTTTGGTCCTTCTCCCTGTTTTCTATGAGCTTTTGTCTATTTACTAATCTACATTTATTGTGTGCCCACTTACATTAAGATCAACGTTTATTTTACAAAAATGCATCTCATCAATCTCTCATCCCTTGTTCTTGTGAGTGCCCCACCTTGTGATACTAACAGTGTATATTTGCCTTTCCAAAGCACCCAGACCCCCTGTGCCCGTGGCAACACTAGATTTTATGAGAATCCTTTGTTCACACAAAACTCTGTTTATAACAGCCAGGCTCTCCGGCATGTTCCTGTGGATGAGACACTTGTCATGGACAGATGAGGTGGTTAGATGATCCTTCAGCACACACTACAGTAGACTTTTCTTGTCATTTGTTCTAAATACCAGTGAGCAAGAGGGTGCTACCACTATCAGTCTTGCAACAAACTGATTTACTGTTCTGCTTGCCCTGACCTAGACTTGGGAATGTGAAGCGCTTCCCTCACCATTTTGACTTGGTCACTGCTCCTCACAGAGGTAGACATTTGTGTGTTCTCTTCTTCTCCTTGCAGAAACCTAGCCTCATAATCAAGAGCATGCATCCATTCTTTGTTTTTTCCCACGTTGTCTGTTCCACACACTGTACCAGCTTTTGATTTTGAGAACAGGCGCTTCTGAGTGAACCTGCCAGATAAACAGTTGCTTTTGTTTATATTTTCACACAAGCTCTTAAGTGAAGCAACATTTTATTCAGGGGTGCATGGGTGGCATGAAAGTTCATTTGTCTATTTTCTTTCTAATAAACTTTTGTATTGTTGAAACTGTTCTCAGTTTAGGGGTCTGGAGAGGTGGCTCAGTGGTTAAAGACTACCTTGTAAGCAAACGGATCTGAGTTTGTAGCCTCAGGTCCCATGGAAAAATGCCAGGCAGAAATGACATCTGCCTGTAATTCCGGTTTTGGAGGGCGGAGGCTGGTAAACCCCAGAGCAAAACAATAAGGAAGTATAGCAATCCCGGATCATTCCTGATGTCGTAATTGACGCTCTACAGGCATGTACACTCAAATGCCCTCCTATACACATACCCACACACACGTGTACACTCACCCATATGAAACACACACACACAGGCAGAGAAAATATTCTCACTTTAGACTTTGATTCAAGAGAACAAAATGATCTCTGGTTTGAAGTTATGAAACCTTAACCCTGAAGGGCAAACTAGCTGTCGTGAGCTATGTATTTCCAGTAACCACAGTGAATGAATTGCAGCTTGCTCAATGCTTAATTCAATTTTGTACAAATGTGCTGGAGCTCCAAGTTGTCACGTCGACATCTGTTTTGAACTGTGGCAGGAAAGGATAACAATATCCAGTTGTGTAACAATGGAAACACCTACTAGGCTCCAAGACACATGTCACAAGTCTAGGATCACACAAGATAATGTAGGAGAATGGCTTGCAGCAAATTGGAGCTGGAGGGAGAGGGAGATAAGAAAAAAAGAAGGAAGGAAGCTCATCAGAAAGCTGTATATACATGCAAGAACTTGTCGAAGAGCAGCCTCCATTGGTATAGAAAGGTTCCCAGTTCTAGGTTTGGGTATAAAGCTCAGCAGTGGAGCACTGAGTACCGTGTGGAAGGTCTTGAATTCATTCCCCAGCAGCACGGAAACAAAACCAACAGTTCTTATTTACATGGAATTGGGACAGCAGGGCCTCACCGGTCAGTCAGAATATTGCCATCAAGCTGAGTCTACAGTGCAGAGGTCTCTACTGCTACCTGGCTCTGCTTCTCCAGCTCTCAACCCTCACTGAGGTGCTTTTTTAATTTTTCATTTTTTTCATTTTTTGCTTCAACTGCATGCCCAGTGCCTCATACGCCCCAGTTCGTAGCTAGCCCCACGTACTGAGCAAACACAGAAGTGGCCGTGTACCAGCCGTCGTGCCTGCAGGAGCTGTTCTGGTGGCACTAGCGCATGCCATCCCGATGTCCTTTGTATTTCCTGGAAAACCACTGCTGCGGCAATCGGCATCTCCTCTGAACGTGCCCTCCAGGAGGGGCTTTGCTGCATGGCTGCTTGGCCCAAGGCTCCGTGTCCACTTCAGTGCACACGTCAACCTGCTGCTCAGGGCCATGGCTGCCTTGGAGTTGCCCGACCAGCTTGGGCCCCAGGAAGTCCGCAGCACTGCTTCCTTTCTGAAGTGTCTGCTGTGGTTTTCCTTCCCTTTCCCTTCAAGATTTAAAAAGCTCCTGTTGAATGCAGTTGGCGCTCCTTGACTCCCATGAAAATGGATGGAATCAGATATCCACGGGGGCACAGACTGACCTAACTACATGTATGATGTCCAGAATCAGACTGACAGACACGGGGAGGCTTTCTGACTGAAAATCCAATGGAGTGGTCTCTATAATGACTTCTCGATGTCTAGCCAAACTGTGCATTGAACGGAAGACACTATACTTTTCTATTCCAAATACCAAGATATCTCGGATGAAATATTTAAATGCTTTGAAAGGGACGAAGATTGGGCTGGCCCCAGAGCACCGAACCCAGAGATGAAGCCTCTAATGCCTGTTTTGGATTTGGAACCATGTTTGTAGGATTGATATCAAGCAGGGAAATTTACCCCTATCATGAAACCAGGACTGGGAAATTGTGCCCGATCCCAAAGAGTGAGTGAACGTCATACCTCAGGCATGGGAAAAAACAACTAACCAGTTTCAGGCACAACTGTAACCAGAATTCTCTGTGATTCCAGAACTTCAGTCCTGTGGATCTTTGCAATTGAACTCAAGACTTGCCTTCCTGCAGAGACTGGGACTAGCAATATGGTGAGGTTGCACTAGGACCTGCAGTAGCGTGAGGGTAACAACAGTCACTAAACAGCTACTCAGGAGCACTGTGATGACGCAGAGAAAAAAAACTCAGGACGACCTATGAGAAGGATGGAGGTGACCGGGAAGAACAGCATGGCGATTGGGGTCTTAGATCCCACAGAAATCAGTCTGCAGTCCCTCTCCACCTAGCTGGTGTTTGCACAAAAATGTCAAATTGACTTCAATGAGTTCATTTTAAAGTACCTTACATGACATAAGAAATATTTTTATTTCATAAAAAGTTTATAAAATAAAGAAGTAGTCCTAAAAATAGAAAACTACTAAGGTATAGTAATTTGAATTTTTTTTGAGGCAGAGTCTGTGTAGCCCAGCTGGCCTCCATTCATGGCATACCCCTGAGTCCTGCCTTAGCTTCTTAAGTGTTGCGATTACCACTCTGGTACCTCTCACCTGCTCTGGCCTCTCTTCTGCACCCCCACCTTGCTGAGACCTGCCTCTTCCTTGCTTGACCCTTGTGATGGTTCAAACTGATGGTTAGCCTGATCTTAGAAGGCAGATGGTCTGCCCACTGCAGAGATATGTTCTCGAGGTCAGGGCTGGTCACTGGGATGCCCGTTAGGAATCTTTACTGCATGATGGTGCAGGAACAACCCCCCATGGTGGTGTGGCAGTTTTTCTACATGTTGTAGATACACAGATTAGGGAAACACGAGGTGTTAATTTTGCTTATGATTCTGGTTACAGTTTATAGTCCAGCATAGCAGGAGAGTTCATAGTAACATCAAGAGCTTAGGGGAACTGACCACAGCATATCTACAGGAATTGCAGAGAGAGGGGCAAACTTTCTCACTTTTCAGAATGCTTGCATGCCAACAAGCCAAAGTATGCCTAAAGCGTAACAAACAACTGAACTAACTCTATCCATTTTATCCCCCTATCTATAAATGGTCCAATCCATTCCATGAGATAGTTCTTCCTACATCAATTAGACAATCTCCTGCAGGCTTGCCTAGGGCTCACCTTAATTACTAATTCTTCCCAAACGTGTTTAGCTCTCAATTGTCAAGTTGACATCTGCATCTAGCAGAGTGAGTGAGGCCTTTCCTGGGCAGGGAGGTAAAGACAGAAGGTGTGAGCTGAGCACAGGCAGAGAAATAAGCATGTGTTGGCCCCGGCCTCTGATGTTGCTCTGGAAGTGATGAATCTAGTTTTCTTGGCTTCCGTTGCTGTGGCTTCCTTGCCATGATGGTCTATAACCTGGAATATAAAATAAAAGTTCTTTCTCCTCTTAAGTTACTTGGGTCATATGTTCTGTCGCAGCAGCACTTTAGAAAGCTAAAGCAACCTCCATTGCTTTTCTTCCATTAATGCTCAGTAGTAGTATAGTTTAAAGAACAAAAAAAAATTATCTTCTGAAAAGATGAAATAGCAATTGGTACACTTGCGTGACACACTTGGGAGAGACACCATCGTAAGACAAAACCGGAGCGGAAACCACAGGGTGTGGGGAGGGAGGGTTTGGGCTCCTGCTGGGTGCTCACAGAGCTTGGGTTTGCAGTCAGGGAGAGGCTTCTGGAAGCAGGCTGCTCGCATGATACCTACCGCAGAGGTGGCAAACATGTCACGCTTGAAAATACGAGGGATTATGAGCGGGCGCGGCTGCACATTGTGTGCCCCCACCCAGAACGCCGACGCACTGGGGGTGCAAGTTCCAAACCAGCCTGGGCCGCCCTGGGGGATCCCCTCGCAAAATTCAAAGTAGAACAAAATGACCAGCTTTATGTTATTTTATATCTTGCTATGCTTGTAAAAGTTAATAAGGAAATATGCCAACATAGAATGAATTGTAATTTTAAATAAATAAATCACACGATTTATCCAGTATATCACATCAAAGCATTTTTTTTAAAAAAAAAACTAAAAAGCATTGTTTTTGATTTGTCAGCGTTCTTCCAGATAGTCACGTATTTTGTGTTCTCTTCAAAAAGACTTAAGTCTAAGTGCTGTGCGTGATCACCAGGTGCTCTTGAGAAGTGCGCTGTCTGAATGACTGACGAAAGAAGAAATTGTTCAGCGGATAGGTTAGGAGCTGGTTGGTGCTCCAGGGTGATCATCCTGTGTTTCACCTTCATTTTCTTTCACTGCAAACAACATGAAAGCAGAGAAATTGAGTCCTTAGCTTTTGAGCTGGAATAGTGAAACTTGGGCTCTCATGTTGTAGAGTATCAGAGAAATCCAGAGGGAAGAGAGACAAGCAGAGGCAGGCCCAGCAGCCTGCTTGGTTCCTCTCAGGCCAAATTCCTGATTATCCCTCCATCCTGCGACTCACAATTTGAAGAAGCAACAAAGGGATGTGAATCAGCAGGTTAGTTGATTCTGAGGCTGGATTGGTCTTGGGGTTATGAACAGGCCCTTTGGTGCTTGAGACAAATGTGTTCTTACGCATTCTGTCTAGTAGGTACCTCTCCATTTAATCCACATTGGTCTGTAAGGAAAATCGATGCACTTTATCACTCATTCAGATTATGATGTTATATCTCCATTATCTGTGACTTGTTACCAACACATTCATTACTGTGTGCCCTTACAGTATGTGTGATTTAATTAGATATCAGGACGATTATATGTTTTCAAAACATATTTATTTGAGAGGGTGGTGAGAGAGAGACAGAGAGAGACAGACAGGAAGAGAGATAGAGAAAAAGAGAGAGAAAGAGAGAGAAAGAGAACATAAAATATTAATATACACACTCCATGATGCAGAGGACAATCTCAGTTCTCTCCTTCCACCATGTGGGTTTATGGAAATCAAACTCAGGTCAGCAGGTTTTAGAGCAGGCACCTTAACCACTGAACTATCTTACTGTCCCCAGATTGTGTTTTTACTGTGCACAAGTATCTTAGACAAGAAGGAGGCACAAGGGATGCCTAAACATATACGTGGGCTGCTGCATTCCAAACATGACTCAGGAAATTCTTGTTTAAACATCACAGCAATGTTGGGAGCTCAGTACAAAGGTGCTCATGAAAATGTCAGACCACAGACGGAGTGGGGCAGCGGGACAGGACCCATGCCAACTTCCCAGTGTGCCAGGAGGTATTGGAGCCGCCTCTCTCTTTTTCTTTGTTGCCCGGAGACCCCCAGCGTAGGCCTAGTTTTTGGAGGGGATTTTCTTGCTCTGGGATGAGGAAATAGCAAGACATCACGAGTGTGGGCAAGACTGAGATTCTGGTTGCTCGACGAGGAAGAAGGGAACTCGGGGGACCCATGCTAATTTCTGCTTAGAATTTCAGCGAGTGAATCAAGCAGCCACGAGAGCCGCAGAACAAGAAGCGCCCGAGGGACTGAATTGCAGTGAAATGG